>CAUYLG010030288.1:0-16878 GCA_963573385.1 Cacajao melanocephalus | reverse complement strand
AGGAAGCGAGGGAGGGAGTGGGGGGAGGAAGCGAGGGAGGGAGGAGGGGGAGGAAGCGAGGGAGGGAGGAGGGGGAGGAAGCGGGGGGGGGGGAAGGAAGCCAGGGAGGGAGGGGGGGAAGGAAGCCAGGGAGGGAGGGGGGGAGGAAGCGGGGGGGGGGTGTGGAGGAAGCCAGGGAGGCAGCGAGAGAGGGAGGGAGGGGGGGAGGGCACCCCTGACTGACCTGCCTGTAGAGGTTTGCTGGCTTCTGTTCATTTGCTCCACGCCCTGGGAGCCTCGGACAGGCCTCCCTCAGACAACACTTCGGGGACAGAGAACTTGAGGTGTTGCAGTCGCTTCTACAGTAGACCCTGCGACTACTGAGGTGACACAGCAGACTCGGAGGTTCCCCGGCTAAACCGGAAGCCCCTCCCGTCACCGCAGGCACCCCTGCAGCCTCACCTAGGCCCGAGGCGGCCCGGGAGCCCCTGGCTCCCAGGACACTGCTGCAGCCGAGGCCCTCCTACCTCAGGCCTGCACTGCACGCCCTTTCTCTGAGAATCACCTTCGGGGTGGAGGGGATCCAGCTGGCGTCCCCGGCTCCCCAGGTAGGCTCAGGCCTGCAGCTTTCCCAAAGCCCAGGGTCTTCTGAGAGGGTCCCTGAGTTTCCGGAAACCGCGGTTGCCCCCGGGGAATACTGCCCTTTTCCAAGGAGCCTGCTGCAGGCTCCAGTCAGCCGTCATGGCGGCTGGAGGACGCGCCACGGCGCCCCTGTCAGCCCCTGCTGCCTCCTGTCTCACAGGCTCTCTTTCTTCATCCAAACTCGAAGCCCACGCTGGGAACTGAGAGAGCGCCCTGGCCCCCACTGCGGCCAAGACACGCCGGCCGGCTGACCGCCCGCTGAGACAGACGCAGGCCGCGTGCGTGCGTGGGGCCGTGCGTGCGTGCGGCCGTGCGAGCGTGGGTGGGGCCGTGCGAGTGAGCGTGGGGTCGTGCGTGCGTGCGTGAGCCCTGGCGCGCTCAGGCTGCTTGGGAAGGAACGCGGCAAAATGGCCCAGAATAAAGGGGGCACACCGGGTCCTGGGTGGGATGGACAGAGGGCAGACGTCATCGTCTCATCTGAGTGCCCGACGCAGCTGTGCTCCTCTGGGATCTCTACGGACTGATAGCTTTGGGTGCCAGGGTTCCCCGAAACCTCCCCCTCCTGTCTGAGTCTGACTGAAGACGGTTTCTGGACAGGATCCAGCCTCCCCCGTCAGGTTCGTGGGTCAGCCTGGCAGCAGGTTACTCTGTCTCCCGTTCCCTCTGCCCAGGAAGGTGGCGCCGTGTCCTGGGAACTTCATGAGGGGAGCCAGGAACGCAGAAGAAGTCTTGGCTTTCTCCCACCCAGGGAAGTCGTGCAGAGGCAGGCACGAGAATGAGAAACAGTCTGTCAACATCACACAGCTCTTCAGTCTCACACAGACACACTAAAGCTCAGGCAGTTTTAAAGTGATGAAGAATGTACCAAGACGTGCACACGCGCTCAGCTGACATCAGCACCGCCCTGACCCTCTGGAGGTGGAGTGCTTCTAAAATGGTGGGTGCCTCTGTCCACGGAGCGGAGGGAAGCACAAACCGTGACCAGTACGCCCCGGCTCACCGGAGAGCCTCAAGTGCCAGGCAGTCCTCCCTGGTGCCCTGCTGTGCAGGTGGCTGGCGAAGGAGAGGGCGTCCTGGGAAGGTGTAGTGACACTTCTTGGAAGGACCACAAAAAACAAGACTATGCAACAGATAACAGCGACTGCAAGGAAAGCAAGCCCGTTTCCTGAGATTCCAGTTCAGACTATCAAGTAGGTAGACTAAAGAAAAAAACATCTTGCCATTCAGCTAATTGAACTGATCCCTTTTTAAATGATAATCGTCAAAAATATCTGGCCCGATTGGAGCTCCCCATTAGAGGGTCCCACCTCTCCAGGACCCTCCACTAATGCCCGTAGCCCTAGCAGCACTGGGGGCTTCAGGGGCCTTCATGCACAGACACCTTAATTAGCACGTCCATTCCACAAGAGGCTCTGGACCCCAGCTGGAGAACTGGGAACCACCACTCCCACCCTTTCACCCAGAAAAGGCTAGGCGGACAGCAGTTAGCCGCCCACTCCTGATTCCAGAATGAAGCTGCAGAAGAAAGAACTCGCCTGAAATCTAGAGCGAGACAGGTGACTGTAGGGAGAGGTGGCTTCCCCGGGACAGGTGCCAGCACCGCACTTCAGAAGCAGGCAGGATTCAACCAGAAAATGTACACATTGCTCAAGGTCAAGTGTGGGCTCGCATGAGCGTGGGAGCCCCTGAGAGCCACCAGATGGAGGTGTTCACATCTTCTTGCAGGCTTTTCCTCCAGGAAACCCATTGGGCACTCCCAGGAAGACAGGAAGCCTGGGGAAGATCCCGAGAAAGCATCCCCCAGTGATGCCGAACTTTACCCTCTCCCACTGCGTCTATCTCCTCTAAGGAGCAAAGGCCTTCATCTGCTTGGGAAGTGGGTCAAATCTGGTAGCCAGAGGGTGCAGTGGGAATCCCTGCAGCTGAGGGAAGGTAGGAGGGGAAAAAAGTAGCTCTTACCCCAGTGGGAGGGGTGGGCACAGAGTGAGGTCTGGCAGACAGCTGGCAGGGCACCCAGTAATTCTGAGTGTCTAGTGCACTGCAACCACAAACCTCAACACAGCTGATGTCTCGCTAGATTTACATGAACTCTCCAACTAAGGCCAGCAGAAGTCAAGGCATGCTCATCTCCATGCTTAAATACCACTAGCCTCTGTATCTGCTGTCCTACAGGGTGTGTATGACTTCTAGCTAAAACTTCTGAGGCAGGAAAGAAGGGGCCAGAGCAAACACAGTAGGAGGCACCGTAGCAGTCATCAGAGCCAGGGGACACAGCCCGGATGGCAGGGACTGGAAGACGGGTCAGCTCAACGCAAAAGGGACGGGGGAGGGATGGAGTATCCAGGAGCGAGGGAAAGCCAGGCCCTGGCTGGAACGTGCCCTGCTGTCACCCTTCCTCACTTGGAGGGCTCCCCACCAACCCCACCACTGTCTCCCTGGAGCTCCCCGCCCCTCTGTCCTGTGACTCCATCTCTCATCAAACATCCTGGAGAAACAATTCAGGTGGGTGGGAATGGTAATGGCCTGCGCCTCGGCCTTTGGCAGCAGTCACAGTCTGCGAGTGTCTCCTTGCATTTCAGATCTCAGCCAGGCGGCTGGCCATCTTAGAGTGGATTTTGGATACAGTAGTTCTCCAGTGGTGACACGGCCAACAGCTGCCAGAGCTTTCCTTGATCCGGATACAGGCTGAACAAAATCTGTAACAATCAGAAACGCTGAATGACAGAGGTGTGGTATGAGAGCAATCAGGTATAAATCATTTTGATATGACAGTTGAAAATGGATGTGATGATGAAGCTCGTGTGTGTATCTAGAACACCCCAGCTTACTTAACTCTGAATAGCTTTGTCTTAAATGTTAAAATATTCTGATTTATTACAGTGTTCAGCTGCAATGGGTCCTGATTATTGATATTTGCCAATTTTAAGGATTAAATACCTGGCCATAAAATTAAATCATCTAAGAGGGACAAATGTGGTTTTCCCACATTGGAGAATAAAAGAACATGACCCCTGTGATGGTTACAGCACGTCTTTGTGGTAGCCGGTGTTTGTGGAATTTGCAAAGCACTTCATACACCATCAAAAAGTAAATTAAACTGATGATAAAGTGAGATTATAGAAGTTCAAGTGAAATTCCTCAAATTCCATTTTGGATGTATCCACAAATCACCTAAACTCCATCTCACAGAATAAGGCTGAAGACCGGACACAGAGCTCAAGTCGGCTCTTGGGGACCAGGGAGACCTGGCCCGCCCTGCCTGGTTCCTTTGAAATCCCAGAGCACCTGCCAGGCCCTGCTGCCAGCAGGACTTCAGAACCACACATTCATGTGAGTAGGAAGTGGGGAGCCAGATTCTTAGCCAAAAATATCAAATGGTGAAGCTTTCAGAGCTCAGTGTAATTGGCTTTCCATTTCCAGCATAGGTTTCCTTCCTCTGGGTCACAGATCTCCTCCCTCATGGGTTGGTTATTAACAGTTGACTGGACTCAGCTCAATGCAATCGGCACTGACTTCGTACACTACCCTGCTGTCCTCGTGTTGCAGCTGAGAGGAGCCAACCCAGGGCCACAGACAGTCCTGCACGTACACGGAGCCCCAACCTATATGCCACGTGTGCAGTCATGAAACCAACCAGCAACAGCCACAGACGTCATGCCCAGGGGGCCTGTCACAGGCTGGCTGCATGGGAAAGCACTGCCCCCAGCTGGCGCACACCATGGAACACAACTCAGACCGCGCTAGCCCACAATCACACTGCATCACAGCACCACTTCCCACCCACTGTGGCCTCTCAACTGCCCGTGCACACCATCTTAGAGCAACACTCAAAAGTGGCACTCACCCAAAATAACTCTGCGAAGCACAGCCACAACCTATCACAGCCACAGACCACAAACAACCTACACAGCTCACACAAGTGCACACACATACCCACGTGCACACACAAGGACACACAGCCACAGACAGAAGACCATGCCCCACCTGCACACACACAGACACACAACCAGAGACAGGGACTGCACACCCACCTGCACACACACAGACACACAATGAGAGGAGACCACACGCCCATCTACACACACAACCAGAGACAAGGACCACACACCCACCTGCACACACAACCAGACGGAACCACACACTCACCTGCACACAGACACAACTAGACAGAAAACCACACACCCACCTGCACACACACAGACACACAGAGACAGAAGATCACACACCCACCTGCACACACACAGACAACCAGACAGGAGACCACACACCTACCCACATACAGACACACAATCAGACAGGAGACCACACACCTACTCGTTGGGCAACGTATTTTGAGTGCCACCATGTGACTCTGGCTTAGGCTACCTCAAGCCACAAAGCACACCAACGCTGGCAGTGGGACCCGTGACTGTCGCCTCAAAGGGCATCCCTGCGGCCCTGACTCTACCACCCTCACTGCTCAGGCTCCTGTGCCTTTCCCTTGGCAGGTCCATCTGCAGGGACCCCTTCAATGAAGAACAGCTCCGCCCACTGCCCTGGGCTCACCAAAGCAGCCCTCGCCCTTCCCTTATTCCCACACCCTGTTCCCTACAAGGGCAGCTGACATTGGTTTAGCTCCGGGATGAGTCTGTTGTGAGTGTTCATGTATTTGGAAGGATGGAGATATCTGGGCAAATAAAATCAGAGACACCTCCCCAGAGAGGGCAAACCTCAGAGCTTCAACACCCCCTCTCAAAGGGCACTGAGACCCCCTGGGCATCCACGATCGCCAGATGTGTCCCAACACACATGAAGAGTGCTACTGTGTGGGGCTAAACAGGGAAGTGGTGAACCACTCAATGGGGGAAGGGAGCCCCACAGCCAGCTACCCAGCCTTCCGCAGGGCAACACCAGGCTGCCTGGCCTCTGCTGTGTGACGGGACCACCACAGAGGAGCACTGCTATGGCCCTCGACCCCCTCAGCCTGCTGCCCCACACCCCTCAGCATCAAAGAAAGTCAAAGAATCAGGCGAAGAGGGCCAGGCACCAACCCCACACCTCAGGTTTCCCCTGCTATACAGCCAAAGGCATGCAGGGCTTCCACTGACCCAACAGCAGTGCTGGGGCAGCCACGGTACTCACGGAGCACAGCACCACAAAGACAAACAGACCCGTGACTTTCAGCCACCGCACACAGCACCTGCAAGAGAAAGGCAGGGACTTAGTGGCAAGGGGTAGCAGCCCTGTTGCCCACTTCCCTAATTCAGACACTTTTCTGGCAGCCTTGAGTAATTTCCATCTCAAAGCATGTGTTTTGAATTCTTTCCATAACATGATATGAGGGAGAACACCCCATCCAAACCTACAGCCCCATCCAAAGGAGCATGGTGGAGGTTCCGGAGGTGAACAAAGTTAACCAAAGTGTTTGTACATAGCTGCTTGTTGGGGAAACTGAAGTTCAAGATTTGAGACTTTTTGAGAGCTGTTTAAAGGCTCCCGTTTCCTGGGGGGGCAGAGGAAGTAAACTGAATGCCTTATCTTGTCTCTTTGATTCATATTTACCATTTATTTTCCCCTAAGTTTTCTGAAAGGTAGAAATACAGATTTGACCATCAAATATAAAAACAAATAATTTAAGAAAGAAATTGCGGGGTTCAAGCCATTTTCCTCCTTCAGCCTCCCGAGTAGCAAAAACAAAAAAAAGAAAAAGAAAAAATTGCTATGCCATTACTGGTTGTATTAGCAAATCTTAAGAATTCCTTAGGCAGTAACTTAATAAAGCATCAAGCTACACACTCAGCCCCCACTGAGGACTTCCAAAGCCATTTCGGCCCCTCACCATTTCCCAATTCTTAACCGTGACCCCCTAGGCCCTACATGAACCTGGGCCTGCACTCTGCTGCCCTTCCATCCCACCAATGTCCTTGCTGCTCCCAGACGAGACCACAAGATGTTTGCCCTGCCAGGGTGCCGCTGACTGCAGTCCTCCCAAGACCACAGGGCGTTTGCCCTGCCAGGGTGCCCCTGACTGCAGTCCACCCATCATGCCCATCTCTGCTGACTCAGCAGCCAGACCCCGTCTCCAAATGGCACCATCACCACCCAGTCTAGGGTGTACTGTCTCACCGGCTGCTCCATGAGGGCAGGCACTAGAGCGTGTTTGCTTTGTCCCCACTCGTGGAAGGATGCTTGTACATAGCCCATGCTTGAGTATTCTGAGTAGAATGAAGTAAGAAACTCTATGCTGGAACATCTTTTTAATACTCTCCTCAGTTAAGTTTCATCTGTCTTTCTTTGAATCTGATCCTTTGAAAATGGTAAAATCTTGTTTTGCATTCTCTTAGATTTAATGAATTTGATGAATAATCAGTTCACGCTTCCAAATTATGATTCAACAGCTCCTACTTAAATAGGAATCAAAATGACATTTCTTTTTAAAGCATGAAACATTAATTGAGCTATTCTAAATACAAATTTTTTTCTACATAACTGACATCTGCAGCAGAGCTGACAACCCAAAATAAAAGGTTTTTTACAAGCATCTTCACTGATCAGGCATGGTACTTTTTAGACATGTTATAAAGAAGGGCACTAGCGTCTTTTAGTTCAGTGGCAAGCTCAAAGGCAAATATCCCACGAATCATAGAAGATAAAGCAGGCACTGAATGCAAACGTCTCAAATGTACTTGAGTCTATCCATGTTGTGGGACGGCTGAGGACACGCATTCTCCAGAGTGGTTGCCCAGCCAGCTGGGAAGAGGCGTGAACAGTGTCAGGTTTGCCATCTTGCTGACCCAACTCACACAATTTCACCCAACTCACAAACTCTCATAGCGGATTCATTGGCCAAATGTTTATGGCACCAAGGAGGGGAACCGAGACCTCTACTTCTCATCATGAAGAAGCTCCAGGCGGCTGGGAGTCACGGTGGGAAGAGATAGCTCCACGTCAAGCAGCGGTGTGGGGGTCTAGGGTCGAATCCCCGCCCCTTGGCTTGGCTCACAGTGTGGCCTTGGGCAAAAGCCTTTCCCTCCTTGAGGCGCCCTCCGTGTACCTCCCAGGATTGCCCGCACAGGGCACCGCAGGGAGTCGGAGGCCCCAGAAGGTGCCCCTGGAGCGTGCAGGCGGGTGCCCCTCCAAACAACCGCGAGCGTCTTCGGAAGAGGCTGGTCCCCACGCACACAGTCACGGGGCCGCCAGTGTTGGATGACTGAGCAGTGTTGTCCCACTTATCTGGGGCTTTCACACATATCTTCTTAGTGTAGGCCCGCGAGAGGTCACGCAGCGAGGACGGCATCGCGCGACACGGGACAGTCGCGCGGCCACACCAGGCCCTGCCATGGGCGCTCGGCGTCTTCAGGGCGGATCAGAATGGAAGCCCACTGGTCCTGGCTCCCAAACCGTGTTGTGTCCTGGAGATGATGCTCTCAAACATGTGCCTCTCAAAAGAACCCTTTCAAATGAAAGTGCACGTGGGGGGAAACCCAGCTGATAAACAGCCTGGTAAGGTGAGACCACCACTGCCCACACCCACCCGCGGCCGCCCACGCATGCGCGTCCCAGGCCTGCACACGCATGCGCACCCCCACTCGCACGACCGTTCCCCTACGCATGCGCATCCCCCCATTCCGCCCATATGCATGCGCATCCCTCATTCCTCCCGCACGCATGCGCACCATCCACTCTCTGTAGGCAGTTCTGCTTCCTGGAGCATGGTGGTTGTGTGCTGCACGTGCCCAGGACAAATGCTTACACATTAATGGTTTTCCAACGGATTGCAACTTCTAAAATGTTTTGAGCCTTAACAAGGTTTCCAGGGCCCACAGCGCAGGAGGGAACTGCACCCTTCAGGCTGCACACTGAGCCAGACCCACTCTTTCCTCAATAACTACGAAGGTATATCAAATTCGAAAACGCCGGGGACCCCTGAAGCAGACAGATCCTATTTGCAAACCCCTGGCCATGGAGACCCCAGCCACAGAAGCAGGAAGGAGAGGAGTGTACAATGTGAATCAGTTAGGTTTGTCCTCTCAGGCGCTGCATGATTTGCAGGCCGCCTTCAATGTCTCCCTAGGCCTGGGTGAAAATAAATCACCTTGGAGGAAAAGTACAGCCTGGCCAGATGAGGCAAAGCTCATCCTCGTCTTCACCCTGCAGGTTTGAAGGATGGAGGGGGCACGCAGGACCTGATGTGTGGCCACCGCCACTGCTGCCAAGCAGGGCACCCCAGGTCCGCCTACCTCAGCTTGGAAAGACGGAGTCGGATGTGCGAGCTGTCCAGAAGGTCCCCCTTCTCAGAGGAGGCAGATGCACACAGACCAGACACCTCCCTGCTCAGCAGGTATCCTCGCTCCCAATCAGCAGAGCTGTCCTCCCAAGACTCTTCAGCGGTGATGAACTCTGGATTGTAAACAGGCATGCGCAGTGACCTGGGAAGCAAGAGAGGTGCGGTTGTTTCTCCTGAAATAGTAATGTCTGCAAAGCAAGCTTTCCTTTCCTCTGAGACCTGATGTGTGAAATGCCACTGAATCAACCCTGGTGTTTCAAAGGACCACAGACCATGGCATGCTCTCATGCTGGTGGGAATGGTCGTTTTGTGGCCTCACAGAACTTACCTCAAAGGAAATTTTCTGGAGTCCCTAAAGTCTTCAAAATTAATTCTGGGCCCTCAAGAAACCAGCTTTTTCTGAGTTTGAGACTTACAAGAAAGCTGTTTCTGGCTCAGACCAGTTCCCGCTGATTTCAGTGTTTGCTTTCTCATTGTATGGGCTCCAGTAGCCAATACCTAGATCTGTGAGACCTATCCAGGGTGTACGGTGCCAGTTTTTCCTACCCTGTGTAGATCTCTTTCTGCAATGCAGCTGTATGGGAGGTGGCCTCTCTGGCTTCCCACACAACATCCACAGGAGCATGAGCAGGAAGAGGAAACATTAGTACCTGACTAGACCGGCCAAGAATGGGGCCAGTATCTAGAGGGATGACTCAAGTGGAATCATAAACTTTTGTCAGAATTACTTGAGAATACATCCATTTACTTCTGGGATTTTTGTTTTTGTTTTGTTTTGTTTTGTCTTGTTTTTTGAGACAGAGTCTTGTCACGCAGGCTGGAGTGCAGTGGCGTGATTTCAGCTCACTGCAACCTCTGCCTCCCAGATTCAAGTAATTCTCCTACCTCAGCCTCCCCAGTAGCTGGGATTATAGGCACATGCCACCACGCCCAACTAATTTTTGTATTTTTAGTAGAGACAAGGTTTCATCGTGTTGACCAGGCTGGTCTTGAACTCCTGATCTCAAGTAATCTGACCACCTTGGCCTCCCAATGTGCTGGGATTAGAGGCATGAGCCACTGTACAGAGCCTCCATTTACTTTCAGTTGAATCCCTGACCTGATCAATTCCTTCATCATAGATGCACTTGACTCTTAAAAGGTTGTACCAAAAGCCAGAATTTTCATGTATCTCATGGAATATTCATGAGACCACAATACTGACATGAGCAACAGATGTGATCTGTGATACACTGGAACGGAGCCAGATCAGTGAGGCATTGTGATTCTCCTGAACCCATGACTGCTTTAGCAGTGGTTCACAAGGAAAAAATGTTATTCATAAGGAGAATCCCAGAGATGCCAATTAAGCCATGTATAACCAATGTGTAACAAGATAACCCATGACTGAAAATAGTCGATAATACTTTGTATCAATTTTGTGACTGGAAAACGCTCAGGTGTGTGAGAAATAATATCACTTTCTAAGTGCTGAAAATAACACAACGGTAACAATATTGGAAGCAAAAACTGAACCAAAATTGGAACCTTTTCTTGTAAGTAGAAAGAGAAAATCAAGTTAATGTCATTGCCTTCTAGAACAGTGCTGTGCAATAGAACTTTCTGTGGTGACAGAAATGTTCGCTGCCCTGTCCAATATGTGAGGTAACTTGAAGTGCGGCCAGTGCAACTGAAGACGTGAATTTTTAATTTCAATTAATTTTAATTTAAATAACCATCCCTGAAGAGTGGCTACCAATTGTCAGTGCAGAAACAGGGCATGCTCTGACCTTTGTACCACACATTCCTGCTCTCAACACCCTTAAAAGAACACTTCTGAAAAGATGTAAATCAATGGATATTATCCTAATAAGCCATTTGATCAAACTAAAACTGCAACAAAATAAAGTTGATAAAAGTAAAGCATGAAAAGGACATTCCTACCACCAATACCTTAATTAGCTTCATGGAAAAAGAGAAAAGGAAAAGTTTTGTAAGCAAAGTTGACCCATGTTCTACTCCCTTGAAGTGTTTTTTGTGACATGAGGCCCAGCTCTGCCTCCCAGGGCATGTCCCTGTGCTCCACACGCCAGGACAAACGCTTACACATTAATGGGTTTCCAATGAACTTCAAGTTCTTAAATGTTACAGGCCTTCACAATTGACCAAGTAATTCAAGAGAAAGCATTAAGGGAATAGCTGTGTAAAGTCTTTGTCTTAAAAGTTATTGATTATGAGCAATGGAGGAGAATTAAGTTATCCCCCAGTACAGAAGCTGGAAGCAGCTGGGTCAGTGGAAATGCCTCAGCTTACACTCTTTACCCATCCAGTCACTGAGGCGCTGGTGGCAGGGACCGTACTGGGTGCCAGGATGTACGATGAAGAGGGCACAAGGACTAGATTGGAAGTAAGGGCATGTAGTGTTTGAGCGCACAGGAGAAGCATTGGTGGGTGAGGCAGAGACTACTAAGGGTTCTCAAAGGAAGTGATATTTGAATCCCTTGACAGGAATAGTGCTGACTGCCCTGGAGAGCCAGGGAGGAAAGGAGTTTCCTCTAGTCAAGGGCTTTGTGTGAACAAATCATCCTTGCGCTGAGAAGTGATAAATCCAGATATCTGTATCCCATCCAAATCCTGCAAGCCGGAGCATTTGGAGGCTGAGGACAGGAATGCACATGGCATGCAAAGCCCCCTAAAGTGTGAAGCCCTCTGCTCCCCGTCGTGGCTGCAGACTGGGCTCGGGAGAGAGGAGGCAGCTCCTCAGAGGCTCAGAGGTGAGTGAAGAAGACACAGGGGCCCGCCTGTCCATGCAGGTGCACACCATCAGTGGGCAGGGAAAGGAGAATCCATGGTGCGCAAATAGGTGCTTCAAAATCAAAGCTGTTGGAAGTTTACATTATTTTGAGTCTTAAAAGAATGTAATTATGGAATGAGTCACATAAGAGGCAGCTGTGGCCTTTTTTTCTCTGATTCTAGATTAGCCTTTTTCCTTACCTATATTGTTTTATAAAATGTCATAAAAGACTAACAGGCACAAGAGAAGACCCCTTTCCTCTTCACTGTTGATCTTCATTGATAGGTTAACTTTATTCTCTCACGCAAAGACCTCATGAGTATCACATTGTCTAACATGGAATGTCAAATAGACTCTTAAATTGAGGGGGAAAGCTGTAACTCATAAACCAGCCTTGTATGAAAATGTAGTCCTTCTACATTTCTTTGTTTTCTGCCTATATTAATAAGAATAAGACCTTACCTTTCCAGCTTTGGAGCACTGATCCCATTTCTTTGGATTCTATGTTTCCCAAATGGCTATCCTCAGCTTTGTGCTTGAATAAATGATTTTAAACTGGGTTCTGATACTTTTGATCAGATTGATAGTGACAATTTTTACTAGACATGTTTAACCTCTGCCAGATCTTGACAATTTATTGTAGTAGATGTTCATGATTCCAGTGGTTATATTCTGTGGCTATTAATGTCACCAAGTTTGTGATGTGCAAGGAGCCAGGAAACATGGACCCAGTGGCTCGGGCTTCTGGCAGTTTGCTTGCAGAAAGAAGAGAAGATGAGGCTGCAGGCCTGGCCCATGGCCCTTCATCCCCAAAGGAAGCATCTGTAATTTACCCTCCAGGTCAGCTCTGCTCAGACAATTCCAGAACCACCCTGATTTGTGCCCAAAAAGGACCTGCAAGTTTGCAGGAAATTGAGTTTTCTTGTGAAACACATATACAGGATTTCTCAACTTCATCACTACTGACATTTGCGCTGGATAATTCTTTGTGGTGGGGGCTATCCTGTGCATTGCAGAATGTTTGGCAGCATCCCTGACCTCTACCCTTAGATGCCAGAAGCACCTCAGCCCTCAGCGTGACAACCAAAAATGTCTCCAGGCAATTCCAGCCTCGCCCTAGCTGAGAAACCCCAGCCTGGTAAGATGGCCCATCAGAGTTTCGTGCGTGCATGAGTGTGCATGTGTGCTGTGTAATCACTGCAGGGTTATGCTCAAGGCTGTCTGGAAATTAATACCCACAGAATATAACCACTGGAATCATGAATATCTACTACAATAAATTGTCAAGATCTGGCAGAGGTTAAACATGTCCAGTAAAAGTTCACATCTCAAGAAGTTCTCCAGCATACATGCCAAGAACAATGCCCAGCAACTCTTACTTTCATATGAGGGGGAATATATCTCACCCTTTCTCCTGTAAGGAATTCCTCAGCAAAGGAGTGTTTTCAGTAAAGCAGGGATCTTTAGAACTGGAGCTGGACATCTGGAGCACAGGAGAGTGACACCTGAAAGAGACAGGGAAGGAAACAGAGTCACCAACACAGAAATAATGAATGTGTTCCCAGCACTTAGGTGCTAGATTCAAGAATGTGCCCAAGATTCTGTGGTAAATCTTACAAGGAAATTTGCCTAAGGGTCAGTCTGAATTGTAAAAGGCTAAAGTTTTTAGAAGAGACCATTAGAAACAACTCTCCTCCCCAACTCGACTGAAAATGCAAAGCAGAAACTCACACAGGAGACCAGACACTGTGAGATGACACTTTTAGGCTCACTTTTGCATTAGCAGAAGATTCAGGCCACCTTTGCTATTTCATGCACAGCTTCTCATCAAGAAAACATTCAGAGTCTGGTTGGCCCTTTCATAGGCAAAAAAATATCTATTTCCTAAAACCACAAGAAATTCCATTTAAATATCCTAATGCCTTCCATTGGAAGACCAATCAGCAGAAGTCAGGACCCAGGGACTGGAAGAAGACGATAACCAGAATGGCAAGGAGGAAGCTCTCCGAGGTCAGCAGCCACACCTGAAGCACAGCAAAGGTTCACACTGGGCAGGATGGTCCTCCACCACAGTGGCCTGCCCACCATATGGAAGGACCACCATAAATGTATCATCCAAATCAGGAGCTTGTTGAAAGGGAAGTAACTGCACAGGCACAACTAAGTCCACCGGCATATATGGTCACCCTCATTAAAGGACACATGATGTTAAAACACAGTCAGATTCCATGAGAAGTTGCAGGAACAATTTTCGCTCCTGATCACTGGGAATATGTCATTTTATATGCAGGTGCACTGCCTTTTTTAAAGGGTACCAGGACAGGTAGAGATGCTATCAATGCTGTGAAACATTCACCTGCAGAAATAACAGTCATTCTTTCCAATCACAAATGTACAACAAAGGAAGAAATTTTAAGAAAAATATTTTTGCTTGCTTCTTTCTCATTCAAGAATTCACCTGTGACATAGACAATAAGACTCCTGTGCATGAGTAAACCTGGGCCCTGAGTTGTGTCTAACACCGGCATCACATCTCTGAGAAGTCAGAAAAGGAGTCTGTCTGGGGCCAGTGAGTATACTCTGGGCGTCATCTCTAGGCAGCCCTGGGCCACTTCCCATGGAGAACATAGGTGACTGAGGACTCTCCTCAGAGGCTTAACAGCCAGCAGAGGGCTGCATGGCAGGAGACAGAGTTATAAAGTAGGTGCTTTAGCTTTGGTAGATGAAAGTAGAGAGGTGGAAGCATCTCTCTGCCCAAGAGATTTAATAATTTGCATGCTTTTAGCTGCTCAAACTGGCTTACAATTGAGATCCTCCCACCCCTGTTTCCCATAACTATAAATCTGTAACTATAACTCCTTAGGTACATTTAGATATATGTCACAGTGAGTGGACCAATCAACCAGATGTTTTCTGATGCTCCCTGGGATGGTCTGGGATAACCAAGTGTTATCGAGATGATGACCTCCCTCACATTATTTTCTCAGTCACGCAATGTAGATTAAAAAAAAACAAGGCCAAGCATGGTGGTTTAAACCTGTAATCCCAGCACTCTGGGAGACCAAGATGGGAGGATCGATTAAGGTCAGGAGTTCAAGACCAGCCTGGGCAACAAAACAAGACCCCATCTCCATGGAAAATAAAAATAATAAAAAATTATCAAGCATAGTGGTATGCACTTGTAGTCCTAGCTGCTTGGAAGACTGAGGCAGAAGAATCACTTGAGCCCTGGAGTTCAAGGCTGCAGTGAGCTATGATAGAACGACTGCACTCCAGCCTGGAGGAGACCCTCTTGCTTTAAAAAAGAAACAAAACCCTTGGTTTTGTTACATTAACTAAGGAGATGTAAATGAAAAGCATAAAGATAGATTGTGGATGTTGTCACTGAGGTTCATTAGACTGTGAGTTCCTTAAGAATGGCTGCCATGTAGATTTCATCTTGTTTTCTTTGGTTCTGTTACTGGTACCCAGTTCAAAGTAGGTTCTTAATAAATAATAATGAGCTAGCCACAGTGGCTGACACCTGTAATCTCAGCACTTTGGGAGGCCAAGGCAGGTGGATTGCCTGAGCCTAGGAGTTCACAACCAGCCCGGCAACATGGTAAAACCCATCTCTAAAAAATTCAAAAATTAGCCAGGTATGGTGGTGCACGCCTATAGTCCCAGCTACTGGGAAGGCTGGTGGAAGGACTGCTTGAGCCTGAGAGGTCAAACCTTCAGTGAGCTGAGATCGTGCTACTGCACTCCAGCCTGGGCAACAAAGCAAGACCCTGTCTCAAAAATAAGTACATATATACATAGTTCATAATGGATGGGTCAAAACCCAGTAATCATAGCTTGTTTGCATGAGATTGGTTTTTTAACTCAAATAAAACAAGTTTTCTCAATCATTAAATCAACAGTGTTTGTAGACTCAATATTGACCCTCCGAAGAGAAGACAGTGCTCAGGAGAGTGGAGGCACGACTGCTCCTTGGAAAGCATGACCCATGGGGTCTTAAAGCACCACCATATTGCACAATGTGGAGGACTCACCTCCTTGCCACTAAGAAGGAAAAGTGGAAATGGGGAAAAATCCAGAGTCCATTTTATCTTCTCTGTGGTGCCATAGCTGGCTGATTTTCATTAGCGTTTAACATTTACATTTATCTACTTTGTGTACACAAAGTATTTTATAATTGTTGTTAAGCATATAGGTAATCGTTTCTGAGCTTTTTAATGTAATCATATTTCTAAAAATCCAAAAATAAAATGAGTTTCACCAGGAAATTTCCTAAAGAGACTTTGGGCCATTCCAATTTAAACTGAACACCATACAGATCCCATTTTCAATGTTCCAAATCCATTCCTCTCTGCAAATAGGGGAAGCATCAAGGAGGACTTGGGGTCCTGTTGCCTGACAGATTCCCTAGCCTGTGACGCAGAGAGCTCACAGATCACATGGAGAGAAGATTCAGGATTACCCAAAAACATTTTCCAGAGGCTGGAAATAAAAATGGCATTCCACAAGGCTGAAAGCCCAATTTTTTTCTCCTTTTGACTTCAATAAGGTAGAAAAGATTGATGAGATCTATATTATTCCTGACTTTTCCTCTTCTGAAAAAAGAAATCCCATTGACATTTTTCTGACTTCACTCTAAGACTGGGCACTGTCTAGTTTTACTAATTTCCACATTGTCTGATTTCCCCTATGTCTCAACAAACTCTGTATATACATTTGCAAAATCCATATGTGCCTATACATTTATAAGCAGGTGATACTTATGTTAAAGGAGATTACAGAAGATAACACATAAAGCAACTGCAACTGTACATAATTCTATAATTCAGACATACCTAGTGTTAACATTTAGATAATTTCCTTTCAGTGTTTTTCTCCTGCATATAAATGAATATTTTTAGGTCAGATCACACATATGCATGCAGAGACACACATTCACACATATGCATATTCACATACACAGAGACACACATTCACACACATGTATTCACATACACAGAGACACACATTCACACACACACGTATTCACATACACAGACATTCACACACGCGTATTCACATACACAGAGACACACATTCACACACGCGTATTCACATACACAGACACACATTCACACACGCGTATTCACATACACAGACACATTCACACGTGTATTCACATACACAAAGACACACATTCACACACATATTCACATACACAGAGACACACATTCACACA